>JARCFY010000008.1:0-5000 GCA_029233225.1 Lepidodactylus listeri | reverse complement strand
GGGTTAGGGTTAGGGTTAGGGTTAGGGTTAGGGTTAGGGTTAGGGTTAGGGTTAGGGTTAGGGTTAGGGTTAGGGTTAGGGTTAGGGTTAGGGTTAGGGTTAGGGTTAGGGTTAGGGTTAGGGTTAGGGTTAGGGTTAGGGTTAGGGTTAGGGTTAGGGTTAGGGTTAGGGTTAGGGTTAGGGTTAGGGTTAGGGTTAGGGTTAGGGTTAGGGTTAGGGTTAGGGTTAGGGTTAGGGTTAGGGTTAGGGTTAGGGTTAGGGTTAGGGTTAGGGTTAGGGTTAGGGTTAGGGTTAGGGTTAGGGTTAGGGTTAGGGTTAGGGTTAGGGTTAGGGTTAGGGTTAGGGTTAGGGTTAGGGTTAGGGTTAGGGTTAGGGTTAGGGTTAGGGTTAGGGTTAGGGTTAGGGTTAGGGTTAGGGTTAGGGTTAGGGTTAGGGTTAGGGTTAGGGTTAGGGTTAGGGTTAGGGTTAGGGTTAGGGTTAGGGTTAGGGTTAGGGTTAGGGTTAGGGTTAGGGTTAGGGTTAGGGTTAGGGTTAGGGTTAGGGTTAGGGTTAGGGTTAGGGTTAGGGTTAGGGTTAGGGTTAGGGTTAGGGTTAGGGTTAGGGTTAGGGTTAGGGTTAGGGTTAGGGTTAGGGTTAGGGTTAGGGTTAGGGTTAGGGTTAGGGTTAGGGTTAGGGTTAGGGTTAGGGTTAGGGTTAGGGTTAGGGTTAGGGTTAGGGTTAGGGTTAGGGTTAGGGTTAGGGTTAGGGTTAGGGTTAGGGTTAGGGTTAGGGTTAGGGTTAGGGTTAGGGTTAGGGTTAGGGTTAGGGTTAGGGTTAGGGTTAGGGTTAGGGTTAGGGTTAGGGTTAGGGTTAGGGTTAGGGTTAGGGTTAGGGTTAGGGTTAGGGTTAGGGTTAGGGTTAGGGTTAGGGTTAGGGTTAGGGTTAGGGTTAGGGTTAGGGTTAGGGTTAGGGTTAGGGTTAGGGTTAGGGTTAGGGTTAGGGTTAGGGTTAGGGTTAGGGTTAGGGTTAGGGTTAGGGTTAGGGTTAGGGTTAGGGTTAGGGTTAGGGTTAGGGTTAGGGTTAGGGTTAGGGTTAGGGTTAGGGTTAGGGTTAGGGTTAGGGTTAGGGTTAGGGTTAGGGTTAGGGTTAGGGTTAGGGTTAGGGTTAGGGTTAGGGTTAGGGTTAGGGTTAGGGTTAGGGTTAGGGTTAGGGTTAGGGTTAGGGTTAGGGTTAGGGTTAGGGTTAGGGTTAGGGTTAGGGTTAGGGTTAGGGTTAGGGTTAGGGTTAGGGTTAGGGTTAGGGTTAGGGTTAGGGTTAGGGTTAGGGTTAGGGTTAGGGTTAGGGTTAGGGTTAGGGTTAGGGTTAGGGTTAGGGTTAGGGTTAGGGTTAGGGTTAGGGTTAGGGTTAGGGTTAGGGTTAGGGTTAGGGTTAGGGTTAGGGTTAGGGTTAGGGTTAGGGTTAGGGTTAGGGTTAGGGTTAGGGTTAGGGTTAGGGTTAGGGTTAGGGTTAGGGTTAGGGTTAGGGTTAGGGTTAGGGTTAGGGTTAGGGTTAGGGTTAGGGTTAGGGTTAGGGTTAGGGTTAGGGTTAGGGTTAGGGTTAGGGTTAGGGTTAGGGTTAGGGTTAGGGTTAGGGTTAGGGTTAGGGTTAGGGTTAGGGTTAGGGTTAGGGTTAGGGTTAGGGTTAGGGTTAGGGTTAGGGTTAGGGTTAGGGTTAGGGTTAGGGTTAGGGTTAGGGTTAGGGTTAGGGTTAGGGTTAGGGTTAGGGTTAGGGTTAGGGTTAGGGTTAGGGTTAGGGTTAGGGTTAGGGTTAGGGTTAGGGTTAGGGTTAGGGTTAGGGTTAGGGTTAGGGTTAGGGTTAGGGTTAGGGTTAGGGTTAGGGTTAGGGTTAGGGTTAGGGTTAGGGTTAGGGTTAGGGTTAGGGTTAGGGTTAGGGTTAGGGTTAGGGTTAGGGTTAGGGTTAGGGTTAGGGTTAGGGTTAGGGTTAGGGTTAGGGTTAGGGTTAGGGTTAGGGTTAGGGTTAGGGTTAGGGTTAGGGTTAGGGTTAGGGTTAGGGTTAGGGTTAGGGTTAGGGTTAGGGTTAGGGTTAGGGTTAGGGTTAGGGTTAGGGTTAGGGTTAGGGTTAGGGTTAGGGTTAGGGTTAGGGTTAGGGTTAGGGTTAGGGTTAGGGTTAGGGTTAGGGTTAGGGTTAGGGTTAGGGTTAGGGTTAGGGTTAGGGTTAGGGTTAGGGTTAGGGTTTAGGGTTAGGGTTAGGGTTAGGGTTAGGGTTAGGGTTAGGGTTAGGGTTAGGGTTAGGGTTAGGGTTAGGGTTAGGGTTAGGGTTAGGGTTAGGGTTAGGGTTAGGGTTAGGGTTAGGGTTAGGGTTAGGGTTAGGGTTAGGGTTAGGGTTAGGGTTAGGGTTAGGGTTAGGGTTAGGGTTAGGGTTAGGGTTAGGGTTAGGGTTAGGGTTAGGGTTAGGGTTAGGGTTAGGGTTAGGGTTAGGGTTAGGGTTAGGGTTAGGGTTAGGGTTAGGGTTAGGGTTAGGGTTAGGGTTAGGGTTAGGGTTAGGGTTAGGGTTAGGGTTAGGGTTAGGGTTAGGGTTAGGGTTAGGGTTAGGGTTAGGGTTAGGGTTAGGGTTAGGGTTAGGGTTAGGGTTAGGGTTAGGGTTAGGGTTAGGGTTAGGGTTAGGGTTAGGGTTAGGGTTAGGGTTAGGGTTAGGGTTAGGGTTAGGGTTAGGGTTAGGGTTAGGGTTAGGGTTAGGGTTAGGGTTAGGGTTAGGGTTAGGGTTAGGGTTAGGGTTAGGGTTAGGGTTAGGGTTAGGGTTAGGGTTAGGGTTAGGGTTAGGGTTAGGGTTAGGGTTAGGGTTAGGGTTAGGGTTAGGGTTAGGGTTAGGGTTAGGGTTAGGGTTAGGGTTAGGGTTAGGGTTAGGGTTAGGGTTAGGGTTAGGGTTAGGGTTAGGGTTAGGGTTAGGGTTAGGGTTAGGGTTAGGGTTAGGGTTAGGGTTAGGGTTAGGGTTAGGGTTAGGGTTAGGGTTAGGGTTAGGGTTAGGGTTAGGGTTAGGGTTAGGGTTAGGGTTAGGGTTAGGGTTAGGGTTAGGGTTAGGGTTAGGGTTAGGGTTAGGGTTAGGGTTAGGGTTAGGGTTAGGGTTAGGGTTAGGGTTAGGGTTAGGGTTAGGGTTAGGGTTAGGGTTAGGGTTAGGGTTAGGGTTAGGGTTAGGGTTAGGGTTAGGGTTAGGGTTAGGGTTAGGGTTAGGGTTAGGGTTAGGGTTAGGGTTAGGGTTAGGGTTAGGGTTAGGGTTAGGGTTAGGGTTAGGGTTAGGGTTAGGGTTAGGGTTAGGGTTAGGGTTAGGGTTAGGGTTAGGGTTAGGGTTAGGGTTAGGGTTAGGGTTAGGGTTAGGGTTAGGGTTAGGGTTAGGGTTAGGGTTAGGGTTAGGGTTAGGGTTAGGGTTAGGGTTAGGGTTAGGGTTAGGGTTAGGGTTAGGGTTAGGGTTAGGGTTAGGGTTAGGGTTAGGGTTAGGGTTAGGGTTAGGGTTAGGGTTAGGGTTAGGGTTAGGGTTAGGGTTAGGGTTAGGGTTAGGGTTAGGGTTAGGGTTAGGGTTAGGGTTAGGGTTAGGGTTAGGGTTAGGGTTAGGGTTAGGGTTAGGGTTAGGGTTAGGGTTAGGGTTAGGGTTAGGGTTAGGGTTAGGGTTAGGGTTAGGGTTAGGGTTAGGGTTAGGGTTAGGGTTAGGGTTAGGGTTAGGGTTAGGGTTAGGGTTAGGGTTAGGGTTAGGGTTAGGGTTAGGGTTAGGGTTAGGGTTAGGGTTAGGGTTAGGGTTAGGGTTAGGGTTAGGGTTAGGGTTAGGGTTAGGGTTAGGGTTAGGGTTAGGGTTAGGGTTAGGGTTAGGGTTAGGGTTAGGGTTAGGGTTAGGGTTAGGGTTAGGGTTAGGGTTAGGGTTAGGGTTAGGGTTAGGGTTAGGGTTAGGGTTAGGGTTAGGGTTAGGGTTAGGGTTAGGGTTAGGGTTAGGGTTAGGGTTAGGGTTAGGGTTAGGGTTAGGGTTAGGGTTAGGGTTAGGGTTAGGGTTAGGGTTAGGGTTAGGGTTAGGGTTAGGGTTAGGGTTAGGGTTAGGGTTAGGGTTAGGGTTAGGGTTAGGGTTAGGGTTAGGGTTAGGGTTAGGGTTAGGGTTAGGGTTAGGGTTAGGGTTAGGGTTAGGGTTAGGGTTAGGGTTAGGGTTAGGGTTAGGGTTAGGGTTAGGGTTAGGGTTAGGGTTAGGGTTAGGGTTAGGGTTAGGGTTAGGGTTAGGGTTAGGGTTAGGGTTAGGGTTAGGGTTAGGGTTAGGGTTAGGGTTAGGGTTAGGGTTAGGGTTAGGGTTAGGGTTAGGGTTAGGGTTAGGGTTAGGGTTAGGGTTAGGGTTAGGGTTAGGGTTAGGGTTAGGGTTAGGGTTAGGGTTAGGGTTAGGGTTAGGGTTAGGGTTAGGGTTAGGGTTAGGGTTAGGGTTAGGGTTAGGGTTAGGGTTAGGGTTAGGGTTAGGGTTAGGGTTAGGGTTAGGGTTAGGGTTAGGGTTAGGGTTAGGGTTAGGGTTAGGGTTAGGGTTAGGGTTAGGGTTAGGGTTAGGGTTAGGGTTAGGGTTAGGGTTAGGGTTAGGGTTAGGGTTAGGGTTAGGGTTAGGGTTAGGGTTAGGGTTAGGGTTAGGGTTAGGGTTAGGGTTAGGGTTAGGGTTAGGGTTAGGGTTAGGGTTAGGGTTAGGGTTAGGGTTAGGGTTAGGGTTAGGGTTAGGGTTAGGGTTAGGGTTAGGGTTAGGGTTAGGGTTAGGGTTAGGGTTAGGGTTAGGGTTAGGGTTAGGGTTAGGGTTAGGGTTAGGGTTAGGGTTAGGGTTAGGGTTAGGGTTAGGGTTAGGGTTAGGGTTAGGGTTAGGGTTAGGGTTAGGGTTAGGGTTAGGGTTAGGGTTAGGGTTAGGGTTAGGGTTAGGGTTAGGGTTAGGGTTAGGGTTAGGGTTAGGGTTAGGGTTAGGGTTAGGGTTAGGGTTAGGGTTAGGGTTAGGGTTAGGGTTAGGGTTAGGGTTAGGGTTAG